>OX031007.1:90595463-90620463 GCA_943735925.1 Pollenia amentaria | reverse complement strand
TTCATACTTATATCGCTTCGGACTTGACAGTTCGCAGTTTTGTCCATGTTGTACTGGGGATGTGGAAGATCCCGAACACGTGTTCTTTGTGTGTCCGCGTTTTGACCTGGAGAGAGCAAACCTACGACGGCAAGTAGGAGCAAATGTGAGTACGAGTAATATAGTTCAAATAATGTTGGTGTCCTTGGAAAATTGGGAGAGTGTAACCGCGTATGTTAGAACGGTGCTTTTGGAGCTACGAAGACAAGAGGGTGTTCGAAGAAGAAATTTCGCCGGATAGGGTTTTAGAAAATCCCCCCTGCGAGGGTATACTTTTGCGGTGGTTCCGCAGGGATAAGGGACATGTGAAACGAGGTTGTTTTAGCGTGTTAAAGTCTCGCACTCCTGGCACTACCATCTGGCCAGGGTCTTTCAATGATTTTTTCCTCGTATAAAAAAAAAAAAAAAAACATACATACATACATACATACATATATACATACATACATACATACTTACATACATATATACATGCATACATACATACATACATCCATACGTACATACATACATACATACATACATACATACATACATACATACATACATACATACATACATACATACATACATACATACATATATACATACATACATACGTACATACATACATACATACATACATACATACATACATACATACATACATATATACATACATACATACATACATACATACATACATAAATACATACATACATACATACATACATACTTACATACATATATACATGCATACATACATACATACATAAATACATACATACATACATACAAACATACATACATACATGCATACATGCATACATACATACATACATTCATACATACATACATATATACACACATAAATACATACATACATACATACATACATACATACATACATACATATTTACATATTTACATACATAAATACATACATACATACACACATACATACATACACACATACATACCTACATAAATACATACATACATACATACACACACACATACCTACATAAATGCATACATACATTCATACATAAATGCATACATACATACATACATACGTACATACATAAATGCATACATACATACATACATACATACATACATACATACATACATACATACATACATACATACATACATACATACATATTTACATACATAAATACATACATACATACATACATAAATACATACACACATACATACCTACATAAATACATACACATACATATATACGTACATACATAAATGCATACATAAATACATTCATACGTAAATGCATACATACATACATACATACATACATACGTACATACATAAATGCATACATACATACATACATACATACATACATACATACATACATACATACATACATACATACATACATACATACATACATACATACATACATACATATATACATACATAAATACATACATACATACATACATACATACATACATACATACATACATAAATACATACATACACACATACATACATACATACACACATACATACCTACATAAATACATACATACATACATACATACATACATACATACATAAATGCATACATACATACATACATACATACATAAATGCATACATACATGCATACATACATACATGTAACTTGTCTAATTCTAATACTGTAATTTATAAGATATGTTTGTCTTGTATTAGAAAATCTAGCAAATAAATAAATAAATAAATACATACATACATACATACATACATACATGCATACATACATACATACATAATTACATACATACATACATTCATACATACATACATACATACATACATACATACATACATACATACATACATATACACATACATACATACATACATACATACATACATACATACATACATACATACATACATACATACATACATACATACATACATACATACATACATACATACATAAATACATACATACATACGTACATACATACATACATACATACATACATACATACATACATACATACATACATTCGTACATAAATACATACATATGAACATACATTCGTACATAAATACATACATATGAACATTATGAACTATTTCTGCATGATCAGCACAACGATAATGGATGATGAAATTCCATTGATCGTTGGACAATCAACAAATGTACAGAAAACGAAATCAATACTTCTGTAAACAATTTCATGAATCATTGTTTACAAAATCATTGGTTCTTCTTGTGCAATTGGTTCTTCTTGGGTGGCATATATAACTCGCCCTCCTTTAGAATTTGAGTTTCTTCGAATTAGTGTAAATAAGAAGGCCCTAATTATTTACAACGCAGCGCAACGCCAAACAATAACATTGAAAGCACAAACAATGTCATAAATATTTTGTAATTTTGTTGTTGCTTTCAACAGAAATTCATTTACCGTTTTAAAATTTTCAACGACACAAGCAATGGAGCGTTTGAAATTTTAAGACGCAATGTGAATTTCTGTAGAAAGCAACAACAAAATTACAAAATATTTATGACATTGTTTGTGCTTTCAATGTTATTCCTTGGCGTTGCGCTGCGTTGTACATAATTAGGGCCGAAATCTTTCTTGTAAATCACAAGCAAGATCACAATGCAGGTAAGTAACCCATAAATTGCATAAAAGTTGTAATTTATGTTTTGTTTTATATATACCTCATTACTGGTATCAAGATTAATCATTTGTGGTACCTCTAATAGTTCGGTTTCGTTTTCTGGTATTACATTAAAGTTAGGGATTACAATATTCATTTTAGTTTCATATCTTCTTAAAAAATAATTACCTATTTGAATTTAAAAAATATGTTAAATTTTTACAAAAATTCGTTAAATTATGTTTAACATTAATTAATATTAAATTTCCTATATCTATCTCTTTTACAACGGTTCCAACAAATTTTCTTCTGGAACAGTTTCTATAATTATCTTTGATTAGGTTTACAATGCAATCATTTGGCTGTAACATTTTTGGTAAAAAATTTTCTTTATTTACAATAAAAGTTGTATTTTCTATTTTAACAATTCTTGTTTCATTAATGTCAACTTGCATGACCCTTTTATTGGGAACAGGCATAATATAATTAGTTATATACATCTTGTTAAAGAATTCTGGAACCGAAATTACAAATATAATTACATCATTTGACAATGAGCCAATGTTAAATTTTACGTGTCTTAATTTGGAACTATCAATCTATATATATAAAATTGTAACGTTACTGACTGACTGACTGACTGATTCATCATCGCACAGCCTAAACGCCTGAAGTTAAAAAGTTTAAATTTGGACCAGGGGTTGGTCTCTCCCCAAATCCACTAAGACGGGATTTTTGGAAACTCGAATGTTTAGGGGGTAAAAAAGAGCAAAAACGGGTAAATTCGGTAACCTTATATCTCTTAAACTAAAAGAGATACAAAAAAAATTTATTGCTTTTCGTTGTTCTTTAGAAAAATAAGCGGACAGGTGTCTGGTACTTTTAGGAAATTCAGCCGTTTAAGCGAGTAAACGGGTAAAACCTGCATTTTGGTACTTTTTTGTCACCCCATCTATCTTTTAAATCCATAACATAGAAATAAGGGTTATACCACATTTTAAACTTATCTAAAAAATCCAAATACGAATTTGGTACTTTTTCGAAATTCGGACGTTTAAGGGGTATCTATTTTTGGTACTTTTTTCATAAAACATTTTTTTTTATTTATTGACATAAACGTATTAAATTATGGGCTCCCACTACAATATTGAAATTTTTCATGCTTCAATGGGGAGAAAAAAAGTACCAAAAAGGGGATATAAGGAGTAAACGGGTAAAATCTGTATTTTGGTACTTTTTGTCACCCCATCTTTCTTTTTAACTAATAAACATAGAAATAAGGGCTATATCCCATTTGAAACTTATCTAAAGAATCCAAATACTAATTTGGTACTTTTTTGAAATTCGGACGTTTAGGGGTAAAACCCGTTACTATTTTTGGTACTTTTTTACAAAACATTTTTTTTTATTCATTGACATATACGTATTAAATTATGGGCTCCTACTATAATATTGAAATTTTTTATGCTTCAATGGGGAGAAAAAAAGTACCAAAAATTGGAAATACGGGAAATTTTATTTCTTACTTTAGGTTTTTGGTTCCACAACTGACAATTTTTTTTAATTATCGTTAATATTGGACCTAGAAACATAAACTTCAACATGCAATGTCCTGAGTGGATAAGAACCTCTGAGGGTACTTTTTGGTATTCTTTGATCTTTAACTGGTACTTTTTTAATTTCCGTTAGTATTAGACCTAGAAACATAAAACTAAACATGCAAAGTCCTGAGTGAATAAGAATTTGTTAGAGGGATCTTTTTGGTACTTTTTCATTCTTTAACTGGTACTTTTTTAATTTTCGTTAAAATGAGATCTATTAACATAAAATAAAACATGCAACGTCCTGAGTGAATGAGAATTCGTTGGAGGGATCTTTTTGGTACTTTTTCGTTATTTAACTGGTACTTTTTAATTTTCGTTAATATTGGACCTATGAACATAAAATTAAACATGCATGCTCCTGAGTAAATCAAAATCTGTCAGAGGGGCTTCTTGGTACCTTTACTATTTGAAGTTCCGTTAGTATTGGACATAAAATCATACAATTCAACATTAAATGTCCTGAGTGGACAAGAACCTATAAGAGGGATCTTCTTGGCACTTTTTCGTATTTTAACTGGTACCTTTTTTATTTTCGTTAATATTGGATCTACAAACATAAAATTAAAAATGCAATGCCCTGAGTGAGTGAGAATCTGTAAGAGGGGCTTTTTGGTACTTTTTGTTCTTTACCTGTTAATTTTTGAATTTCCGTTAAAATTGGACCTATAAACATTAAATCAAACATGCAAGTTCCCAAGTGAATGAGAACCTGTAAGAGTGGTTTTTGGTACTTTTTCGTACTGTATTGTTTGCCAACAGTTACTTATTGAATTTTTGTTAGTATTGCAGCTACAAACATAAAATTAAACAAGCAAAGCGTTGAATGAGCATCTGTAAGAGGCAATTTTTGGTACTTTTTTGTACTTTATTTTGTGCTTTTATTGTTGTTAACTAAATAAAAAAAGAGAACAGGTGTCTGGTACTATTTCGAAATTCGGCTCTTTTAGGGACTCAAAGTGTAAAACCTGAATTTTGGTTCTTTTTTGTCCCCTACTACCGTTTAAATCAATGCACATAGAAATAAAAGTTATATAAATTTTGTACTTTTTCTGAATTCGAACGTTTAAGGGGTAAAAATCGTACGTAATTTTGTTACTTTTATCCAAGATATTTTTTCTTCATCTATTTATTTTCATCGCACAGCCTAAACGCCTGAAGCTAAAAAGTTGACATTTAGACCTTAGGCAGGCCTTTCACCAAATCGATCACGCTGATCTCATATCTGCTAAGCTAAAGGAGATACAAAAAAATTGAATACCTATTATTGTTTATTAAAAATAAGCGGACAGGTGTCTAGCACTTTTTTGAAATAAGGAGTAAACGGGTAAAACCTGTATTTTTAAAAACTTTTTTGCAATGCCATCTATCTTTTAAACCAATAAACATTAAAATAAAAAATATATCACATTCGTAACTTATCTAAAAAATACAAATACAAATTTGATGCGTTTCGAAATTCGAATGTTTAAGGGGTGAAAATCGTACCTAATTCTGTTATTTTTTTTTAAAACCTTTTTCTTCATCTACCTATCTTCTATATATATAAAATTGTAACGTTACTGACTGACTGACTGACTGACTGATTCATCATCGCACAGCCTAAACGCCTGAAGCTAAAAACTTGAAATTTAAACCAGGGGTTGGTCTCTCCCCAAATCGATCCACTAAGACGGAATTTTTGAAAATTCGAATGTTTAGGGGGTAAAAAAGGGCAAAAACGGGTAAATTCGGTACCCTTATATCTCTAAAACTAAAAGAGATACAAAAAAAATTTAATACTTATCGTTGTTCTTTAGAAAAATAAGCGGACAGGTGTCTGGTACTTTTTGGAAATTCAGCCCTTTAACGGAGTAAACGGGTAAAACCTGTATTTTGGTACTTTTTTGTCACCCCATCTATTTTTTAAACCCATAAACATAGAAATAAGGGTTATATCACATTTGAAACTTATCTAAAAAATCCAAATACGAATTTGGTACTTTTTCGAAATTCGAACGTTTAAGGGGTAAAAAGCGTATCTATTTTTGGTACAAACATAAAATTAAAAATGCAATGCCCTGAGAAAGTGAGAATCTGTAAGAGGGGCTTTTTGGTACTTTTTGTTCTTTACCTGTTAATTTTTGAATTTCCGTTAAAATTGGACCTATAAACATAAAATCAAACATGCAAGTTCCCAAGTGAATGAGAATCTGTAAGAGTGGTTTTTGGTACTTTTTCGTACTGTATTGTTTGCCAACAGTTACTTATTGAATTTTTGTTAGTATTGCAGCTACAAACATAAAATTAAACAAGCAAAGCGTTGAATGAGCATCTGTAAGAGGCAATTTTTGGTACTTTTTTGTACATTATTTTGTGCTTTTATTGTTGTTAACTAAATAAAAAAAGAGAACAGGTGTCTGGTACTATTTCGAAATTCGGCTCTTTTAGGGACTCAAAGTGTAAAACCTGAATTTTGGTTCTTTTTTGTCCCCCATCTACCGTTTAAATCAATGCACATAGAAATAAAAATTATATAAATGTTGTACTTTTTCTGAATTCGAACGTTTAAGGGGTAAAAATCGTACGTAATTTTGTTACTTTTTCCAAGATATTTTTTCTTCATCTATTTATTTTCATCGCACAGCCTAAACGCCTGAAGCTAAAAAGTTGACATTTAGACCTTAGGCAGGCCTTTCACCAAATCGATCACGCTGATCTCATATCTGCTAAGCTAAAGGAGATACAAAAAAATTTAATACCTATTATTGTTTATTAAAAATAAGCGGACAGGTGTCTAGCACTTTTTTGAAAGGAGTAAACGGGTAAAACCTGTATTTTTAAAAACTTTTTTGCAATGCCATCTATCTTTTAAACCAATAAACATTAAAATAAAAAATATATCACATTCGTAACTTATCTAAAAAATACAAATACAAATTTGATGCGTTTCGAAATTCGAATGTTTAAGGGGTGAAAATCGTACCAAATTCTGTTATTTTTTTTTAAAACCTTTTTCTTCATCTACCTATATAATATAAAATTGTAAAGTTACTGCCTGATTCATCATCGCACGACCTAAACGCCTGAAGTAAAATGCTGAAATTTGCCCTGGAGGTTGGCCTCTCGCGAAATCGATTACCTATGATGGGAGTTTTGGAAATTTTTATGGTTAAAAGGTAAAAAAGGTTAAAACGGGAAATTCCCTAACCTGATGTTCATTAAAATAATAAGCGGTTAGGTGTCTGGTACTTTTTTGAAATGAGACCCTTTTGGGGAGTAGACCTGTATTTTAAAACTTTTTTGCCACGCCATCTATCTATTAAACCAATAAACATTGAAATAAAAAAATATCACATTCGTAACGTATCTAAAAAATACAAATACAAATTTTCGAAGTACGAACGTTTAGAGGTACAAATCGTCCCTTTACAAAGTAGCGGGTTTAAACCTAGAAACATAAACTTTAGCGTAAAAATATGTCCACATAAGAAAAAGGGGCGCTAACGAAGTAGCGGGTTAAATGCTAGTATTATATAAATCAATTTCGTCATTAGTAAGAACAAATCTATTCATTACGTTATATCTTGCCATCAATATGTTTTCCTGTATTCTCTCAATCTTATCCCTGATTTGGTTAATTATCAGCCAATAACTATTATATTTTATGACTGGTATATTATCTATAATTTCTTTTGACATACTTGCGTTAAACAAGAGCCTATTTGATTCCAACAGCAAATGAACATTTTGCATACATTTTTGTATGTCTGTATTGATCTTTATTTGTTTGTTTAAGTTCCATATTAACTGTTGCTGGTTCATGTCAATTTTTGCAAAGTGTGCATCAATCATTTCCTTGTCCTCATCGTCCATATTTCCGAATAACCATTTTATGGTTCTTCTCCCAAAATTCAGTAAACCTCTTTTGTTTCTAGTATGAATTGTTATTGTTGATAACAAATGTTCTAGCTCTTTTATTTTATCCTGCAGACCCACTAACATTTCACCTTGTTTTATTAAGAAATTTTTTGGAACTTCTATTTTAACCTTTCAAATGGTCGCTCTAATATCTTCCAAATCAAAAACATGTATTATTTTATTATATCTACGAATCACGGAAATAGGTTCACTTTCTATCATCACATATCCTGCTTCCGATTCAATTTTTGTAATTTCCACCGTGCCCACTGCGGTTGATAATATTAAAAGGAACAAAGCCCCGATCATCTAAAAAGAGGACATATACAAATATTACGTGAGAACAAACTTTTACGATTATCTGATTAGAATTTTTTTTTTTTTTTTTTTTTTTTTATCTAATAACCTTTAAAGGTCGTTTTATCTGTGCAATATCGATGCGTTTCATTCTTATAGGATTATATTTATTATATCTTTTAGCAGTTTTATGTCTTTGGCCCTGTATGTTCTTTACATACATATTATTAGGGTAATAGCTCGGTACATGTTCCCTCGTGAGATTAAGTCTTTGAATAGCTTTTTGCTTTCTAGAGTACATTTGTAAGGCAATCTTTGGAAAATCTAAATTCGAACGGTTAATAAAATCCATAGGCTTAATTCCTATGGTAGAATGGATTGAATTATTATAATATCCTATAGCTCTAATGACCAACTCCTCTATACTCATATTCTCGTTGCTTCTTTTGATTATTCTAATATGCTCTAAAAGCGTAGAGTGTAAACTCTCAACATCTGAATTTCCTGTGTGTGAATTTGGTGTGGTAAAGTGGGCATTAATGTTCCTCTCTGAACAAAATAATTTTATATATGTGTTATTAAATTCATTATCTAAAATCAGTGTTTCTGGCTTTCCCAAATAAGAAATTCTCTCATCAAACTTAGTTTTGATTGTGCACATATTTTTATCGCTGAGCCTATGAGCGGAACCCAATTTAGTAAATCTGTCAATGGTAGTCAAAAAATAATTTTTGTGAACATGAAATATGTCGGCATGCACAATCTGGTTTGGTCTATTGGGTGTCTCAGTAAAATGTCAAATGAATCTTGTAACTAAGAAAGTCTTAAAATATGTATGTGTTATCACAAAAATTTAAATATTTTCTGAAGGGTTTTCTATCGTACTTATTTTCAGCACACAACTGACAATTATTTATATATTTTACTAAGTTCGGATAAAAATACTTAAACTTTAATTCTTCGAAGTTTTCAACTACTCCTCTATGATTGGTCTCGATATGATTATTTTCAATCACTTGCAACAATATTTCCACGTTTTCAACGTCTACTGCCAATTTCGTGCATTTTATAAATTTTAAATTACTATCATTCGAAAAAAGTTGGATTAATTTATTTTGGACAATATTATATTCTGAGTCACCCAATTCAGAATAAATTCCTACTGTACCTTTGTTCAATTCTCTTCTAAAAATGTCATTTAAATAATGACCATGTGGCAAATCATTCCTCTCGATATAAATTATTTTATATTTATTGTACAATATTTCTGTTTCTTTCTCTTTTTGATTTAAGATTCTTATTTGCTTTCTATATTTATTAACAACTGTCTCACTTATGAGAAAATGTTCATTCAAATCTTCATTGGCACTATGAACAGTGATCATATCACTGTCTGCTAGCTCAAACAGCGATTTAATATTTAAATTTTCTTCATCTTCCACATTAGGTTTCGGAATTCTGCTTAAGAAGTCGGCAACCTTATTATCCTTACCCTTTAAATATTCTACCTCAAACTCAAATTCTCCCAACATTATTTTCCAACGAATTATTCTGGAATTTGGCTCTTTCAAAGAATATAACCATTTCAATGGTTGATGGTCAGTTCTCACCAAAAATTTTCTCCCATACAAATATGGTCTAAAGTACTTTACGCTCCACACAATGGCCAGCAATTCTTTCTCCAAGGTGTGATAATTTCTTTCTGACTTAGGACAGCACCAATAGCTATATCGCTGGCATCAGTAGTCAGAACGAATTCTTTATCAAATTCTGGGTAGGCTAGAACAGGGTATGTTGTGAGCAGAGTTTTTAATTTATCAAAGGAATCTATGTATTCCTGATCTCGCATATTTATATGAGTATTTTTCCTAAGATATTTGATCATAGGGTTGGCTATTGTTGAATAATTTTTTATAAATTTCCTGTAAAAGCCAGTTAGTCCCAAAAATGATTTTATCTGTTTGACACTTCCCGGTAATTTCAAATTTTTAATAGCTTTTATCTTTTCCGGGTTCGGAGTGATACCATCAGGAGTTATAATATGGCCAAGATATTCAGTATATTTGGTAAAAAATTTACATTTGTCCAATTGGACTTTCAGATTAAATTCGTTCAATCTTTTAAACATTTTATTTAGACTCTCAAAATGCTCTTTGATTGTCACGGAGAAAACCAAGATGTCATCCATGTAAATGACACATATCTTATTGATGTAATCACTTAGTACATGATTCATCATTCGCTGAAACGTAGCGGGCGCATTCTTTAAACCAAAGGGCATACGAATGTACTCGTAATGTCCCATTGGGGTAGAAAACGCAGTTTTCTCAATATCCCTTTCGTCCATCAATATCTGATAGAACCCTTTAGCTAAATCTAAGGTGGTATAATATTGAGAGCGACCTAATTTGTCGAACAGAGATTCCATGTTTGGAATCGGAAATTAGTCTTGTATAGTCACTTCGTTTAACTTGCGGTAGTCTATGACGACTCTCCATTTCTTAATCCCAGTATCGCTCATTTTCTTCGAAACTATCCAAAGGGGCGAACTATATGGGGATTTACTAGGTCTTATTATACCTTGTTTTAACATTTGCCGGATTTGCCGTTCGATTTCTTTCTCGTGAATTTGGGGATATCGATATATTTTTGAATATATTGGTTGGTTTGATGTAGTTATGATTTTGTGCCTAATGCTGTTGGTACTAGTTAAATTTTGTCCTTCAATATAAAATGTTCTCTTATTAACTTGTAAAAATTTAGACAGTTGTTCTCTTTCTTCTGAGCTCAGGTCGTCATGCAAAAATTCATCCAGCTCCCTATCATGCCCCTCTAAACAAAAAATATCTCCATATTCAAAAGGTGGTTTATTTTCGCCAATTAATATGGTTGAGTCTCTAATTTTCAATTCGTTATGACGCAAGTCTATTTGCGCACCTAAAGGAGATAAAATATTATTGCCTATTATGCACTCGAATGGTTTATTTTTAAGATATAAATTATGGGCTCCCACTACAATATTGAAATTTTTCATGCTTCAATCGAGAGAAAAAAAGTACCAAAAAGGGGAAATACGGAGAAAACGGGTAAAATCTGTATATTGGTACTTTTTTGTCATCCCATCTATCTTTGAAACTAATAAACATAGAAATAAGGGTTATATCACATTTGAAACTTATCTAAAAAATCCAAATACTAATTTGGTACTTTTTCGAAATTTTGACGTTTAGGGGGTAAAAACCGTTACTATTTTTGGTACTTTTTTACTAAACATTTTTTTTTATTCATTGACATATACGTATTAAATTATGGGCTCCTACTATAATATTGAAATTTTTTATGCTTCAATGGGGAGAAAAAAAGTACCAAAAAGTGGAAATACGGGAAATTTTATTTCTTACTTTAGGTTTTTGGTTCCACAACTGACAATTTTTTTTAATTATCGTTAATATTGGACCTAGAAACATAAACTTCAACATGCAATGTCCTGAGTGGATAAGAACCTCTGAGGGTACTTTTTGGTATTATTTGATCTTTAACTGGTACTTTTTTAATTTCCGTTAGTATTAGACCTAGAAACATAAACCTAAACATGCAAAGTCCTGAGTGAATAAGAATTTGTTAGAGGGATCTTTTTGGTACTTTTTCATTCTTTAACTGGTACTTTTTTAATTTTCGTTAAAATGAGACCTATTAACATAAAATAAAACATGCAACGTCCTGAGTGAATGAGAATTCGTTGGAGGGATCTTTTTGGTACTTTTTCGTTATTTAACTGGTACTTTTTAATTTTCGTTAATATTGGACCTATGAACATAAAATTAAACATGCATGCTCCTGAGTAAATCAAAATCTGTCAGAGGGGCTTCTTGGTACCTTTACTATTTGAAGTTCCGTTAGTATTGGACATAAAATCATACAATTCAACATTAAATGTCCTGAGTGGACAAGAACCTATAAGAGGGATCTTCTTGGCACTTTTTCGTATTTTAACTGGTACCTTTTTTATTTTCGTTAATATTGGATCTACAAACATCAAATTAAAAATGCAATGCCCTGAGTGAGTGAGAATCTGTAAGAGGGGCTTTTTGGTACTTTTTGTTCTTTACCTGTTAATTTTTGAATTTCCGTTAAAATTGGACCTATAAACATTAAATCAAACATGCAAGTTCCCAAGTGAATGAGAACCTGTAAGAGTGGTTTTTGGTACTTTTTCGTACTGTATTGTTTGCCAACAGTTACTTATTGAATTTTTGTTAGTATTGCAGCTACAAACATAAAATTAAACAAGCAAAGCGTTGAATGAGCATCTGTAAGAGGCAATTTTTGGTACTTTTTTGTACTTTATTTTGTGCTTTTATTGTTGTTAACTAAATAAAAAAAGAGAACAGGTGTCTGGTACTATTTCGAAATTCGGCTCTTTTAGGGACTCAAAGTGTAAAACCTGAATTTTGGTTCTTTTTTGTCCCCCATCTACCGTTTAAATCAATGCACATAGAAATAAAAGTTATATAAATTTTGTACTTTTTCTGAATTCGAACGTTTAAGGGGTAAATATCGTACGTAATTTTGTTACTTTTTCCAAGATATTTTTTCTTCATCTATTTATTTTCATCGCACAGCCTAAAAGCCTGAAGCTAAAAAGTTGACATTTAGACCTTAGGCAGGCCTTTCACCAAATCGATCACGCTGATCTCATATCTGCTAAGCTAAAGGAGATACAAAAAAATTGAATAAGTATTATTGTTTATTAAAAATAAGCGGACAGGTGTCTAGCACTTTTTTGAAATAAGGAGTAAACGGGTAAAACCTGTATTTTTAAAAACTTTTTTGCAATGCCATCTATCTTTTAAACCAATAAACATTAAAATAAAAAATATATCACATTCGTAACTTATCTAAAAAATACAAATACAAATTTGATGCGTTTCGAAATTCGAATGTTTAAGGGGTGAAAATCGTACCTAATTCTGTTATTTTTTTTTAAAACCTTTTTCTTCATCTACCTATCTTCTATATATATAAAATTGTAACGTTACTGACTGACTGACTGATTCATCATCGCACAGCCTAAACGCCTGAAGCTAAAAACTTGAAATTTAAACCAGGGGTTGGTCTCTCCCCAAATCGATCCACTAAGACGGAATTTTTGAAAATTCGAATGTTTAGGGGGTAAAAAAGGGCAAAAACGGGTAAATTCGGTACCCTTATATCTCTAAAACTAAAAGAGATACAAAAAAAATTTAATACTTATCGTTGTTCTTTAGAAAAATAAGCGGACAGGTGTCTGGTACTTTTTGGAAATTCAGCCCTTTAACGGAGTAAACGGGTAAAACCTGTATTTTGGTACTTTTTTGTCACCCCATCTATTTTTTAAACCCATAAACATAGAAATAAGGGTTATATCACATTTGAAACTTATCTAAAAAATCCAAATACGAATTTGGTACTTTTTCGAAATTCGGACGTTTAAGGGGTATCTATTTTTGGTACTTTTTTCATAAAACATTTTTTTTTATTTATTGACATAAACGTATTAAATTATGGGCTCCCACTACAATATTGAAATTTTTCATGCTTCAATGGGGAGAAAAAAAGTACCAAAAAGGGGAAATAAGGAGTAAACGGGTAAAATCTGTATTTTGGTACTTTTTGTCACCCCATCTATCTTTTTAACTAATAAACATAGAAATAAGGGCTATATCACATTTGAAACTTATCTAAAGAATCCAAATACTAATTTGGTACTTTTTTGAAATTCGGACGTTTAGGGGGTAAACCCGTTACTATTTTTGGTACTTTTTTACAAAACATTTTTTTTTTATTCATTGACATATACGTATTAAATTATGGGCTCCTACTATAATATTGAAATTTTTTATGCTTCAATGGGGAGAAAAAAAGTACCAAAAATTGGAAATACGGGAAATTTTATTTCTTACTTTAGGTTTTTGGTTCAACAACTGACAATTTTTTTTAATTATCGTTAATATTGGACCTAGAAACATAAACTTCAACATGCAATGTCTTGAGTGGATAAGAACCTCTGAGGGTACTTTTTGGTATTCTTTGATCTTTAACTGGTACTTTTTTAATTTCCGTTAGTATTAGACCTAGAAACATAAAACTAAACATGCAAAGTCCTGAGTGAATAAGAATTTGTTAGAGGGATCTTTTTGGTACTTTTTCATTCTTTAACTGGTACTTTTTTAATTTTCGTTAAAATGAGACCTATTAACATAAAATAAAACATGCAACGTCCTGAGTGAATGAGAATTCGTTGGAGGGATCTTTTTGGTACTTTTTCGTTATTTAACTGGTACTTTTTAATTTTCGTTAATATTGGACCTATGAACATAAAATTAAGCATGCATGCTCCTGAGTAAATCAAAATCTGTCAGAGGGGCTTCTTGGTACCTTTACTATTTGAAGTTCCGTTAGTATTGGACCTAAAATCATACAATTCAACATTAAATGTCCTGAGTGGACAAGAACCTATAAGAGGGATCTTCTTGGCACTTTTTCGTTTTTTAACTGGTACCTTTTTTATTTTCGTTAATATTGGATCTACAAACATAAAATTAAAAATGCAATGCCCTGAGTGAGTGAGAATCTGTAAGAGGGGCTTTTTGGTACTTTTTGTTTTTTACCTGTTAATTTTTGAATTTCCGTTAAAATTGGACCTATAAACATAAAATCAAACATGCAAGTTCCCAAGTGAATGAGAATCTGTAAGAGTGGTTTTTGGTACTTTTTCGTACTGTATTGTTTGCCAACAGTTACTTATTGAATTTTTGTTAGTATTGCAGCTACAAACATAAAATTAAACAAGCAAAGCGTTGAATGAGCATCTGTAAGAGGCAATTTTTGGTACTTTTTTGTACTTTATTTTGTGCTTTTATTGTTGTTAACTAAATAAAAAAAGAGAACAGGTGTCTGGTACTATTTCGAAATTCGGCTCTTTTAGGGACTCAAAGTGTAAAACCTGAATTTTGGTTCTTTTTTGTCCCCCATCTACCGTTTAAATCAATGCACATAGAAATAAAAGTTATATAAATTTTGTACTTTTTCTGAATTCGAACGTTTAAGGGGTAAATATCGTACGTAATTTTGTTACTTTTTCCAAGATATTTTTTCTTCATCTATTTATTTTCATCGCACAGCCTAAAAGCCTGAAGCTAAAAAGTTGACATTTAGACCTTAGGCAGGCCTTTCACCAAATCGATCACGCTGATCTCATATCTGCTAAGCTAAAGGAGATACAAAAAAATTGAATAAGTATTATTGTTTATTAAAAATAAGCGGACAGGTGTCTAGCACTTTTTTGAAATAAGGAGTAAACGGGTAAAACCTGTATTTTTAAAAACTTTTTTGCAATGCCATCTATCTTTTAAACCAATAAACATTAAAATAAAAAATATATCACATTCGTAACTTATCTAAAAAATACAAATACAAATTTGATGCGTTTCGAAATTCGAATGTTTAAGGGGTGAAAATCGTACCTAATTCTGTTATTTTTTTTTAAAACCTTTTTCTTCATCTACCTATCTTCTATATATATAAAATTGTAACGTTACTGACTGACTGACTGATTCATCATCGCACAGCCTAAACGCCTGAAGCTAAAAACTTGAAATTTAAACCAGGGGTTGGTCTCTCCCCAAATCGATCCACTAAGACGGAATTTTTGAAAATTCGAATGTTTAGGGGGTAAAAAAGGGCAAAAACGGGTAAATTCGGTACCCTTATATCTCTAAAACTAAAAGAGATACAAAAAAAATTTAATACTTATCGTTGTTCTTTAGAAAAATAAGCGGACAGGTGTCTGGTACTTTTTGGAAATTCAGCCCTTTAACGGAGTAAACGGGTAAAACCTGTATTTTGGTACTTTTTTGTCACCCCATCTATTTTTTAAACCCATAAACATAGAAATAAGGGTTATATCACATTTGAAACTTATCTAAAAAATCCAAATACGAATTTGGTACTTTTTCGAAATTCGGACGTTTAAGGGGTATCTATTTTTGGTACTTTTTTCATAAAACATTTTTTTTTATTTATTGACATAAACGTATTAAATTATGGGCTCCCACTACAATATTGAAATTTTTCATGCTTCAATGGGGAGAAAAAAAGTACCAAAAAGGGGAAATAAGGAGTAAACGGGTAAAATCTGTATTTTGGTACTTTTTGTCACCCCATCTATCTTTTTAACTAATAAACATAGAAATAAGGGCTATATCACATTTGAAACTTATCTAAAGAATCCAAATACTAATTTGGTACTTTTTTGAAATTCGGACGTTTAGGGGGTAAAACCCGTTACTATTTTTGGTACTTTTTTACAAAACATTTTTTTTTTATTCATTGACATATACGTATTAAATTATGGGCTCCTACTATAATATTGAAATTTTTTATGCTTCAATGGGGAGAAAAAAAGTACCAAAAATTGGAAATACGGGAAATTTTATTTCTTACTTTAGGTTTTTGGTTCAACAACTGACAATTTTTTTTAATTATCGTTAATATTGGACCTAGAAACATAAACTTCAACATGCAATGTCTTGAGTGGATAAGAACCTCTGAGGGTACTTTTTGGTATTCTTTGATCTTTAACTGGTACTTTTTTAATTTCCGTTAGTATTAGACCTAGAAACATAAAACTAAACATGCAAAGTCCTGAGTGAATAAGAATTTGTTAGAGGGATCTTTTTGGTACTTTTTCATTCTTTAACTGGTACTTTTTTAATTTTCGTTAAAATGAGACCTATTAACATAAAATAAAACATGCAACGTCCTGAGTGAATGAGAATTCGTTGGAGGGATCTTTTTGGTACTTTTTCGTTATTTAACTGGTACTTTTTAATTTTCGTTAATATTGGACCTATGAACATAAAATTAAGCATGCATGCTCCTGAGTAAATCAAAATCTGTCAGAGGGGCTTCTTGGTACCTTTACTATTTGAAGTTCCGTTAGTATTGGACCTAAAATCATACAATTCAACATTAAATGTCCTGAGTGGACAAGAACCTATAAGAGGGATCTTCTTGGCACTTTTTCGTTTTTTAACTGGTACCTTTTTTATTTTCGTTAATATTGGATCTACAAACATAAAATTAAAAATGCAATGCCCTGAGTGAGTGAGAATCTGTAAGAGGGGCTTTTTGGTACTTTTTGTTTTTTACCTGTTAATTTTTGAATTTCCGTTAAAATTGGACCTATAAACATAAAATCAAACATGCAAGTTCCCAAGTGAATGAGAATCTGTAAGAGTGGTTTTTGGTACTTTTTCGTACTGTATTGTTTGCCAACAGTTACTTATTGAATTTTTGTTAGTATTGCAGCTACAAACATAAAATTAAACAAGCAAAGCGTTGAATGAGCATCTGTAAGAGGCAATTTTTGGTACTTTTTTGTACTTTATTTTGTGCTTTTATTGTTGTTAACTAAATAAAAAAAGAGAACAGGTGTCTGGTACTATTTCGAAATTCGGCTCTTTTAGGGACTCAAAGTGTAAAACCTGGTTCTTTTTTGTCCCCCATCTACCGTTTAAATCAATGCACATAGAAATAAAAATTATATAAATGTTGTACTTTTTCTGAATTCGAACGTTTAAGGGGTAAAAATCGTACGTAATTTGGTTACTTTTTCCAAGATATTTTTTCTTCATCTATTTATTTTCATCGCACAGCCTAAACGCCTGAAGCTAAAAAGTTGACATTTAGACCTTAGGCAGGCCTTTCACCAAATCGATCACGCTGATCTCATATCTGCTAAGCTAAAGGAGATACAAAAAAATTTAATACCTATTATTGTTTATTAAAAATAAGCCGACAGGTGTCTAGCACTTTTTTGAAAGGAGTAAACGGGTAAAACCTGTATTTTTAAAAACTTTTTTGCAATGCCATCTATCTTTTAAACCAATAAACATTAAAATAAAAAATATATCACATTCGTAACTTATATAAAAAATACAAATACAAATTTGATGCGTTTCGAAATTCGAATGTTTAAGGGGTGAAAATCGTACCAAATTCTGTTATTTTTTTTTAAAACCTTTTTCTTCATCTACCTATATAATATAAAATTGTAAAGTTACTGCCTGATTCATCATCGCACGACCTAAACGCCTGAAGTAAAATGCTGAAATTTGCCCTGGAGGTTGGCCTCTCGCGAAATCGATTACCTATGATGGGAGTTTTGGAAATTTTTATGGTTAAAAGGTAAAAAAGGTTAAAACGGGAAATTCCCTAACCTGATGTTCATTAAAATAATAAGCGGTTAGGTGTCTGGTACTTTTTTGAAATGAGACCCTTTTGGGGAGTAGACCTGTATTTTAAAACTTTTTTGCCACGCCATCTATCTATTAAACCAATAAACATTGAAATAAAAAAATATCACATTCGTAACGTATCTAAAAAATACAAATACAAATTTTCGAAGTACGAACGTTTAGAGGTACAAATCGTCCCTTTACAAAGTAGCGGGTTTAAACCTAGAAACATAAACTTTGGCGTAAAAATATGTCCACATAAGAAAAAGGGGCGCTAACGAAGTAGCGGGTTAAATGCTAGTATTATATAAATCAATTTCGTCATTAGTAAGAACAAATCTATTCATTACGTTATATCTTGCCATCAATATGTTTTCCTGTATTCTCTCAATCTTATCCCTGATTTGGTTAATTATCAGCCAATAACTATTATATTTTATGACTGGTATATTATCTTTAATTTCTTTTGACATACTTGCGTTAAACAAGAGCCTATTTGATTCCAACAGCAAATGAACATTTTGCATACATTTTTGTATGTCTGTATTGATCTTTATTTGTTTGTTTAAGTTCCATATTAACTGTTGCTGGTTCATGTCAATTTTTGCAAAGTGTGCATCAATCATTTCCTTGTCCTCATCGTCCATATTTCCGAATAACCATTTTATGGTTCTTCTCCCAAAATTCAGTAAACCTCTTTTGTTTCTAGTATGAATTGTTATTGTTGATAACAAATGTTCTAGCTCTTTTATTTTATCCTGCAGACCCACTAACATTTCACCTTGTTTCATTAAGAAATTTTTTGAAACTTCTATTTTAACCTTTCAAATGGTCGCTCTCATATCTGCCAAATCAAAAACATGTATTATTTTATTATATCTACGAATCACGGAAATAGGTTCACTTTCTATCATCACATATCCTGCTTCCGATTCAATTTTTGTAATTTCCACCGTGCCCACTGCAGTTGATAATATTAAAAGGAACAAAGCCCCGATCATCTAAAAAGAGGACATATACAAATATTACGTAAGAACAAACTTTTACGATTATCTGATTAGAATTTTTTTTTTTTTTTATCTAATAATCTTTAAAGGTCGTTTTATCTGTGCAATATCGATGCGTTTCATTCTTATAGGATTATATTTATTATATCTTTTAGCAGTTTTATGTCTTTGGCCCTGTATGTTCTTTACATACATATTATTAGGGTAATAGTTCGGTACATGTTCCCTCGTGAGATTAAGTCTTTGAATAGCTTTTTGCTTTCTAGAGTTCATTTGTAAGGCAATCTTTGGAAAATCTAAATTCGAACGGTTAATAAAATCCATAGGCTTAATTCCTATGGTAGAATGGATTGAATTATTATAATATCCTATAGCTCTAATGACCAACTCCTCTATACTCATATTCTCGTTGCTTCTTTTGATTATTCTAATATGCTCTAAAAGCGTAGAGTGTAACCTCTCAACATCTGAATTTCCTGTGTGTGAATTTGGTGTGGTAAAGTGGGCATTAATGTTCCTCTCTGAACAAAATAATTTTATATATGTGTTATTAAATTCATTATCTAAAATCAGTGTTTCTGGCTTTCCCAAATAAGAAATTCTCTCATCCAACTTAGTTTTGATTGTGCACATATTTTTATCGCTGAGCCTAAGAGCGGAACCCAATTTAGTAAATCTGTCAATGGTAGTCAAAAAATAATTTTTGTGAACATGAAATATGTCGGCATGCACAATCTGGTTTGGTCTATTGGGTGTCTCAGTAAAATTGAAATATTTTCTGAAGGGTTTTCTATCGTACTTATTTTCAGCACACAACTGACAATTATTTATATATTTTACTAAGTTCGGATAAAAATACTTAAACTTTAATTCTTCGAAGTTTTCAACTACTCCTCTATGATTGGTCTCGATATGATTATTTTCAATCACTTGCAACAATATTTCCACGTTTTCAACGTCTACTGCCAATTTCGTGCATTTTATAAATTTTAAATTACTATCATTCGAAAAAAGTTGGATTAATTTATTTTGGACAATATTATATTCTGAGTCACCCAATTCAGAATAAATTCCTACTGTACCTTTGTTCAATTCTCTTCTAAAAATGTCATTTAAATAATGACCATTTGGCAAATCATTCCTCTCGATATAAATTATTTTATATTTATTGTACAATATTTCTGTTTCTTTCTCTTTTTGATTTAAGATTCTTATTTGCTTTCTATATTTATTAACAACTGTCTCACTTATGAGAAAATGTTCATTCAAATCTTCATTGGCACTATGAACAGTGATCATATCACTGTCTGTTAGCTCAAACAGCGATTTAATATCTAAATTTTCTTCATCTTCCACATTAGGTTTCGGAATTCTGCTTAAGAAGTCGGCAACCTTATTATCCTTACCCTTTAAATATTCTACCTCAAACTCAAATTCTCCCAACATTATTTTCCAACGAATTATTCTGGAATTTGGCTCTTTCAAAGAATATAACCATTTCAATGGCTGATGGTCAGTTCTCACCAAAAATTTTCTCCCATACAAATATGGTCTAAAGTACTTTACGCTCCACACAATGGCCAGCAATTCTTTCTCCAAGGTGTGATAATTTCTTTCTGACTTAGGACAGCACCAATAGCTATATCGCTGGCATCAGTAGTCAGAACGAATTCTTTATCAAATTCTGGGTAGGCTCATGAAGTGAGCAGAGTTTTTAATTTATCAAAGGAATCTATGTATTCCTGATCTCGCATATTTATATGAGTATTTTTCCTAAGATATTTGATCATAGGGTTGGCTATTGTTGAATAATTTTTTATAAATTTCCTGTAAAAGCCAGTTAGTCCCAAAAATGATTTTATCTGTTTGACACTTCCCGGTAATTTCAAATTTTTAATAGCTTTTATCTTTTCCGGGTTCGGAGTGATACCATCAGGAGTTATAATATGGCCAAGATATTCAGTATATTTGGTAAAAAATTTACATTTGTCCAATTGGACTTTCAGATTAAATTCGTTCAATCTTTTAAATATTTTATTTAGACTCTCAAAATGCTCTTTGATTGTCACGGAGAAAACCAAGATGTCATCCATGTAAATGACACATATCTTATTGATGTAATCACTTAGTACATGATTCATCATTCGCTGAAACGTAGCGAGCGCATTCTTTAAACCAAAGGGCATACGAATGTACTCGTAATGTCCCATTGGGGTAGAAAACGCAGTTTTCTCAATATCCCTTTCGTCCATCAATATCTGATAGAACCCTTTAGCTAAATCTAAGGTGGTATAATATTGCGAGCGACCTAATTTGTCGAACAGAGATTCCATGTTTGGAATCGGAAATTAGTCTTGTATTGTCACTTCGTTTAACTTGCGGTAGTCTATGACGACTCTCCATTTCTTAATCCCAGTGTCGCTCATTTTCTTCGGAACTATCCAAAGGGGCGAACTATATGGGGATTTACTAGGTCTTATTATACCTTGTTTTAACATTTCCCGGATTTGCCGTTCGATTTCTTTCTCGTGAATTTGGGGATATCGATATATTTTTGATTATATTGGTTGGTTTGATGTAGTTATGATTTTGTGCCTAATGCTGTTGGTACTAGTTAAATTTTGTCCTTCAATATAAAATGTTCTCTTATTAACTTGTAAAAATTTAGACAGTTGTTCTCTTTCTTCTGAGCTCAGGTCGTCATGCAAAAATTCATCCAGCTCCCTATCATGCCGCTCTAAACAAAAAATATCTCCATATTCAAAAGGTGGTTTATTTTCGCCAATTAATATGGTTGAGTCTCTTATTTTCAATTCGTTATGACGCAAGTCTATTTGCGCACCTAAAGGAGATAAAATATTATTGCCTATTATGCACTCGAATGGTTTATTTTTAAGATCTACAAGCTTTAAAGACATCGTTTGATCTGGGCTGTTGAATTCGTTTGGCAAATATACGATAACTTCGTCCTCTACGATAGAAGAGCCAATGAGTGTATTTAATTTGATAGGGTTTATTAATTTTCTACGGTTTGAAATCTTTCCAAAAAATATGGAATCACCCAAGCTGGTAGCTGCACCCGTGTCCACTTGGCACCTTGCACGGAGGAACCCGAACGTAAGCGTTACTATTGGTAATGTACAGCCTGAGGCTGTTGAGGAAAATTTTCATATTGCGCATGGTCAATTTCCATGGGCATTGATACTTGATGTTGCACACGCCTATTATCTACCGGATTCCGATAAAAAATTTCCACTGTATCGATTAGCGTTTCTATTGAAATTTGAACGGGAATGATCTACGTTTTTTAAAAAATTTTGCTGATTCAATCTTGGATAAGACTGATTAAAATTTGAGTTGTAATTTCGATTTAAAAAATTTTGATTGTTTTGATTTGGGTTGATATTTCAATTTACAATTTCCCTTCTATAAATTTGTTGAACACTGTTATTTCTTTTATAGTGTTTTGCCGATAAGATTGCCTCGTTCATAAGGTTATTTTCTATTAAAAAGCTCCGAGAGCTGCTCACGCTAGAAATATTATTTTTTAGCAGCAATGCTTTTATATTCAAACTCAAGTAATTTATATAAATATCGAAAATTAATTTAACATTATTTGCAGGCGTAAAATTAACATCCTTCTCTATTTCTAAACTGTGTTTTGTATTCATTTTATTCAAGCATTGGTCCAACTTATAATGTAATTCTTCAATATTATTAAAATTTAAATTCATGGCTTCTTCCCTAATAGAGAAATAAGATTCTTTAACCCCAAATTCCTGTCTTAATTTATTCAAAATATTTGTCCATGTGGGTTCTGTGAGTGTTTCTACAGCATTCAGAGCTCGACCCTGAATTTTATTAGCCAAAATAGTTGCACGATTGCTTTATTGCTATCTTCAGTTAATGATAATACCGTTGTCACATCCCTAAGGTAATTTTGCAGAGAATATTTAGATTCTCCATCAAAAACAGGCAAGCTTCTTGCCTCTCGCAAGCAGTCAGTAAGACCCAATTGTGCCATAATAATTATGTATTTTCTTTATAATAAATTAAAAAAAAAAATTTTTCTTCTAATCAAGGATAAAGAAATTGAGAGGTGTTTACCTTAAGATAAAAGAATTATCAACATCCACCTTACAAAGAGTGTAAATGTCTTAAAAAAAAAATTAATTTTATATAGAGAGAAAAAACTTTATTAATTTGAATTTCAACCACACAACAAAAAATTCCTTTTCTTTATTCTTTACAAATTCTTTTAAAAAAATTTCCTTCTTTTATTCTTTATTGAATATTTACGAAGATGTTCTAAATCTCAAAACAATGTTTACAGAACATATGCTTACTTTCCTTTATATTATCTGCTGACAACTAAAACAGGATTTTTTTTCAGGTTGTTGTAGTCTTCCTTCAGTTATTTAATATGTGTCTTAAGAGTTTATGTAATTGATTGGCTGCTGTCCAATAGAATTCACAAATTTTGCTGGTTGTATTTATTTTGTTAGCATCTACTTTTTCACACAATCCTTTTTATATAATATTTTTTTTTTTTTTTCAGCATCTACTCGATTTTTAATCTTGAGTATTTTCATTAAATTGAGTTCTAGATGTATTCAATAACGTTTACTGGATAAAATTGTTATTAAATTTATTTTATTTCACGTTGCCCTATTTTTTACTTAGGGTCCTGTCACGGTCGCCAGTTTTGTTCTTTTTCTTTTATATTTGAATAAAAAACATTTATTTTATAAAAAAAGGATTTTGATATTCTTTATTTATTTTTTCTTTAGTATTTTTATAAACCGTTTCGATTTGATGGTTTTCTAGAACTAAATTTTTATTCTGTTCTTTACATATTCTTAGCTTAAACTTATAAACTATTTCTGCATGATCAGCACAACGATCATGGATGATGAAATTCCATTGATCGTTGGACAATCAACAAATGTACAGAAATCGAAATCAATACTTCTGTAAACAATTTCATGAATCATTGTTTACAAAATCATTGGTTCTTTTTGTGCAATTGGTTCTTCTTGGGTGGCATATATAACTTACATACATACATACATACATACATAAATACATACATACATAAATACATACACACATACATAGATACATATATACATACATAAATACATACATACATACATACATACATACATACATACAAACATACATACATACCCTCCAAGCAATTGGTAGAGTGTTTTTCGATTGTCTACGAATTTTAACTACTTCGGCACATTTGGTAGTTAAA